>CM050221.1:10307500-10322500 GCA_027475355.1 Coilia nasus | reverse complement strand
TTTGAGATAATACATCTCTCTCCAGCATTCAGCTCACAAGGTGGCCACAGAGAGATAAGCCATAGTAAATACAAGATAAAACCGCCCAGGTTGAGAAACCAATTATACATTCTCACCTAATATTCACAACCTGTTACATAAATGATGAAACTATATGCTTTCAAATCTAAGTCTGAATATACAATCAGGCCAAAGGAATTTGGTTTTGTTATGTCTTTTGGCTGTCAACAATTTACATTAACATTCTGTCATTTAGAGGTAGATGGACTCTCAACCAGAACAAATGAGAATCTCCTTGGTCTGACACAGATTGTGTTTTATAATTTTCTGCAGAAAAATACACGATTAATTTTCTTCTTTATGACTCCTGACTCAGTTAGTAATGACTGGACAAACAGAGGCATGTATACTGAGAGGTTTCTGAAGAAGAGGTTAATATTATTTTTTTAAATCACTCGCTTAATTGTGCCATTGACTGCTGGATACACATCGTCCCAAGTCCATCCCTTCCATTATTATTTGTGACTTGAAAAAAACTCGCTTTTTGTTTCATGATTAACATTTTTATGTGTTTACCACATTATTTACAATCTCCCATACTGTGCTAATGTAATATGTAAATTACTCTTTTTGAAGAAATCGAAACAGAGAGGCATTTAGGACCTGAAGAGGTTGGAAATCAGGATCTGACCGTACCATCCTCGTCTGTCTGACACTCCAGCGGCGAGCTCTGTGGACCGGAGCCTGCCGACGTAAAGGCAGCTACAGACACCCCGTAGCGCGTCCACTTCTTCAGCCCACTCAACAGGGCCTGCTGGGGGTCTGGCCTCACACGCTGGGTCTTCTCAGGCTCAGGTTCTGGCTCAAGCCCACTGGCTAAGGGCCGGTACCGAATCTCGTAGCCATCCAGTTCCACATTGCGCCCTTCTTCTAGGGGAGCATGCCAACTTACCTGTATGGAGGAAGTGCCAAGGGGAGAGCACTGTACCCCACGAGGGGGGGATGAGGGCTCTGAGCATTGTGGGTAGGAGGTGAGAGGGAAAGAGAGAAAGGGAGTGAAGAAATACAGAAAGAAGGAGAGAAAGAAAGGAAAAAGAGGGCATAGAAATATGCAGGAGGAACAAGAGACAGGGTGAAAGACAGAAAAAATAAATAAAAGGTGGCAGAGATGCATGTGTAGGGTACGAATTGCAAAATGAAATGAACCACTAATTTAACAAAAAATCTAACAGCAACAGCAAATGCTGGATTAAAATGAATGCAAAACAACAGGCAACCACTAGCACAAGAGAACCCAAAAAGATAACAAATGAGTCAACGATGCAAAAGCTTGAGCACCAGTGATAGACGGTGATGCATGGACTTGTCATAATGGGAATCAATAGAACCAGTCTATCATCAAGGTATCCCCTCTGTCTGGAAGTGACAGGTCATGATGCCGTATTGACAGGGAGGGGTGTGTAGGATACAGCTCCCAAACAGCCTGAATAATCACAGCACAGAGAGCTGGGAAAGAGATTGCAGAGCGTCCAGCCGAGCCCACTGCAGCACAGGGAATGATTGATGGATTTAGAGCAGGAGTTAAGATAAGGCCTCCAGCACAGACTGCTGGCGAAACCTGAGCCGAATGGAAGCTTCTAGAACATCTACATTAGTAAAGGCCAATTTCCTCTTCAAATGACCAGATGTCACCAGTAAAAAGTATTTATTTCAGAACCTCTCACTTCAGAGATTACATTAAAATTCTATGTACGTTAGAAGCAGGCTATTACCAACTTCGGGTTATTGTAAATCAAATTTAAAGTCTGTGAGTGACTATATACAGTAATTGTAGTGCTGGAAATAAGACACTCACTACTGAAAAATTATTTCAGTTTAGGAAGCAGGCAGAGTAGTAATGGTGACTTCTACCACCTGAGCAAAATTAAATTTCACACACAGAGGATTACTGCTGCCTTTACACTCTTAATGGCATAATGGCAACAGCTGCAAAAATGATTTCACTGGCTACTGGTGGTTGGCACTTGAATGCACTCTGGAAAAAAATCTTCAGAATGTCAAATGCTGAATGCATCAAACTAAATAAAAACAAATGGTGAACATAAACAGAAGTTAAATTAAATTGAATGTTAAAAATTAATGCTTTGAGGGTAGAAAATAAAAGATATTAACTACTTATATATCAAAAAGTGAATACTGACTGAAAGAATACATACCTTTTAATCCTTCCCATAGAAGGCCTTCTTACCACAAAGACTATGCACACACACACACACACACACACACACACACACACATGCGCACACTCCCTGACACCCTCCGAACCTTGTCCTCTGCCACACAACCCTTTGTATTACACTTCCAACATCCTGTCTAGCTCAGGGCAAATGCAATATTATTGTTGACACCACACTTGGATGCTGTAAGTACATTTCTTAAATGAAGGCATTTAACAACTGAGTTCAAATACATTCAGTATAAATGTAGGTTTTAGAAATGAAAGTGTAAAGTCTTCAGATTAATGTAGTGTAATGCGTAAGTGAAATAAAACCAAAACAGTTGGCTGGAACTGGAAACCAAAACAGGTGCTGGTGGCTGACTCCATAGACCTGCAGCACTCAGCACCCACAAGATATAGGTGAGACACAGTAAGCAGACAGGGCCGTAACACATGTGATGCAGTTTTTAAAAAAAAATGATGATCAGGGCATGGCAACTAATTTGATTGAGAGCAAATGTGTGAAAAAGTGTTGGCTGGACAGAGCACTTGTGGGCATACAGCAAAAGACCATGGTGTGACTTATTAAAAATAATAGTCTGTGTGTCTGTAGTCATAATAATCAATGTGACTGATAACAGCATGTGACTCTGTGCTCCGGACTCATGCACTGCACCCAGCCACTGCTTCCCCCTTTATTGCGTGCGCGCACAAAACATGTAACAAGATAATTAAATCTGACGCTGAAATAATTCAATTATCATAGACGACAAGTCACACTTAAGTAATGACAGTGTGTAATTGCCTGTTCCAAGAGCGCAATCTCTGCCTCTGTCACTCTTGCTGGGACCGGCTGCAGCTAGTGAGGATAAAGTGGCTATAAAGGAGCACAGAAGAGGGGTCTTAGTGAGCCTGGGTTTCACTGACTGGGCTCAGTGAGTCCACCGCTGTAGAGAATCTGAGGCTTTTTTAGTGGCAAATGAAACCTTTCGTTGAAGCCTGTGGAGGACCTGAAAAGATAAGCTTTGAAGATGCTACAAAGCCATCAGACCTGGAGTGGTTCAGGAAGGTTCTTGCACCCTCTACCAGGGAGACTGTCATTGGTTAATGTCTACATATTTACACTGTCAATGCGTGTGTGTGTGTGTGTGTGTGTGTGTGTGTGTGTGTGTGTGTGTGTGTGTGTGTGTGTGTGTGTGTGTGTGTGTGTGTGTGTGTGTGTTGATGTGTGTGTGTGTATGTTGGTGTGTGTGGGTTGCGTCTACTTATATGAGTTTTAAATATGGCGCTCATAAAGATAAGGAACTCATATGTAGGGCAAACTACAAAGAAGTGCTATTCCAAATTCCCAAAGTTAACTTGGACACTTAGGGCATTAACACTAAACTGTTAAGCAGCTTACATCATAGAGAAAAGAGAAGGGAGCCATTCCATGGTGTATGATTTAGCTGCTTGCAGCAATGCTGTCTAACAGTTCCTTGGATTTCCTAAATGCTACTGATTATAATCCAGGCTTTGAGGCACAGCATATCACCTTTGTGCTCACCATGAAAAATAGGCCATATTGTATTTTATAATGTTTTTGTGAAATTATGGAGAGTACGATATTATTGGTGAATGGCTGCAACAGGAGGGCTTCGGGGCAAATAAGATGACAACAAGACTTTCTGAGTGTCTTCAGCTGTGAAGATAAAACTTAAATAGCTTTAGGCTGCAATCACAATATATAACAAAGGCATCAAATGAATTCTGCACAATGAAATGGTATTCTTGTCAAAGGCCATTCCTGTTCAATCTGTTTGCCACCCAAGTCTGTATGCTTTGTTCTATACTGTGGAGTAGCAGGCAGAGGAAAAGGCTTGGAGATCTCAGTCAGAGCATTCACACCAGGCTATCAGTCTATATTCTACAGCATCACCCAAGAGGCCATCAATCTGCTCATCAATTAATCAATCATGCACTTCATGACAGTCACACACTACTCACCACCACCAACACCAACACATCTCTCTCTCTCTCTCTCTCTCTCTCTCTCTCTCTCTCTCTCTCTCTCTCTCTCTCTCTCTCTCTCTCTCTCTCTCTCTCACACACACACACACACACACACACACACACACACACATACACACACACACACACACACACACACACACGCACACACACACACACACACACACACACACACACACACACACACACACACACACACACACACACACTTGCAGTCAAATGCAAGACATTGTGGGGACTGTGGTTCCAACAACAGAAGAATAGAGAATCAGCATATCAACCATACCCCAGTTTTCTGTTTCACATTCAGTCAAGACCAACAGATCATAGCTTTAATCATCAAAACAAATATGAAAACTCAGAAGTGGCAAACTAGAAACAGATTATGCTGCGATCTTTGGATGATGTTTTGAAGACAAAAACTGTTGATATGGGACTGCTGCAAAAGTATGTGTGTGTGCTTGTGTGTGTGAGAGAGAGAGAGAGAGAAAGAGAGAGAGAGAGAGAGAGAGAGACCTAAAACCTCATCACAGCTGAGGTCTCGGCTGTCACAGTAATTGCTCCCTCAGTCTGAGAGAGCCTCACTTACCTCTGAATCGCTGCGTCTAACACCTTTTAAATTTGGTGTATCAAAGGTTTATCCAGCACAGGGCTGCTCACAAACACAAACACGCCCTACAGTCAATCTTCAACACTCCTGACATCCTGAGCCTGACTCGCTGCACTGACCATTTCACTGCTCCAAGATTGAAAATGAAAAATCAACTGAGATAGAAAATCTGGGTAATGGAACTTGTACTGTGAGAAATCTCATTTGTCTTGCTGGACTTGTGTGACCAGAGGAAAAAAAGGAAGTGGAAGTGGAAAAGTATTTGTGAAGAACAGGGTGTATAAGATAGAGAAAAAAACATCCAGTCTGTTTGAGGCTCATTTGTGGTGATGAGATATGAGAAATCTGCTGGAAACACACACCAATTGTCACACACTGTATCAACTCACCCACACACAGACATACACATACACAGAATGGGCATGGGGGGATAGGAAGGGATAGGATGACCCCACTGATGCGTACACACAAGCAAATGACATCCTGAGGTGGGTCTGCATCCTGTGAACAGCCATTCCGTGAGCAGTGGATTTGTCCTAGTTGAAGGGATGCACGCTTCCACACAGACAGCACACACTGTCACTCTAACAGCTAACAGGGTGGGTGAAATCCAGGAAAGGTGATAGATCAGAACAGCCCACACAACAGACACACCAGAAGGCAGAATATTTTTGCCCATAACCCTTAAACAGCTCCTTCAACTCCTTCCCTCCTTTACTCAATCGTTAATGAGACCCAAAAGAAGTGGCCAGACATTGTTGGGGAGTTTATGGCAGGAACCCCATAAAGTCAACCTCCAACTTGCCTACCTAGGGTTAACGATCAATGATGACTAATGAAACTGGGTGAGCATGAAAGGAGCCATTTAAGGGTCCTAGGAGCAGATCAATGCCGGCTCTGTGGGTCAGAGCACCCGTAACCAGGACGAAAGAAGTGACATACTGGCTTGGGCAGTCCTCTGCGTGATCTCGTTGGTGAAAGCACCGATGCCCTGCTTGGATTTGGCAGCCAGGGAGAAGGAGTACTCAGTGTTGGCTCGCAGATTTTCAATTATATAGGAGGATCTTGGCCCAAAGGTCCTCTTCTCCTATAAAAGGTGGGGAAAGCATGCTTAATCTCAGCTATGGTTCACAAAGTAAGGCTTGCCATATAAAATGGTCATAAAATAAGCACAAAGTAAAAAAAAAAATCAATTATTCATATTCATTTTTTTCATTACAGAGCTTTTTCCACTAGTTAATGGTTTTACAGTTCACATAGTGAGGGGAGATATACATAAATATGCATTAGATGAATTGATTTTTAAAACATACTCCAGCAGACTGATATGGATCAAGACCATCAATAGAAATTTATTTCATTTGCTCTGTACTATGACCTTAATGTGTGCTTAATAATGTTATTTGTGTGCTCTGTACAGCCCCATAAAAATAAACGACATAATAACATTTATCTGAAACACGAGCAGCATACAGTAGATAGACTGAAAAACTCACCTGACTTCCAAACTTAGACTTAAACTGTAGCTCGTAGCTCAGAATGCTCTCTTTGGAATAGGGTGGCTCCCAGGTCAGCTCTATGCTTGTGTCAGTTACTCTGCCCACCTGGAACTTGCCCGGTTGCCCTGGAACTGCACCAAGAAGTGTACTGTTAGTTCTGGAGTGGTCTGCCCTCCACTTTAACCACCATATGCTGGTGCTGTAATCATGAAAGCATCCTTAATTCTGTTAGTCAATTAGTTGTATCTGTTACCATGTAGTTATGACAGGACAATGCTTTAACCCCATGTGTTCCTTACCTCCTGGCAAGACTTTCACATGAATGGGATCAGAAGGGGGCCCATCTCCGACTGACGTGAAGGCAAGCACGCAAATGGTGTACGTCTCAGAGGGCACTAGGCTCTGGATGGTGGTGATGACGCTGTCCTGCACATTCTGGATCTGCCACATGCTCATGGGTTGGTCCTTGTTCATGGTGTAGTACACGCGGTAGCCTTTGATCTGCCCATTCGGTTCCTCTGGTTCCTCCCATCGCACCATCATGGTGTTGGAGGAGATTATCCTGGCATGGACATTTCGTGGAGGGCTAGCAGGGGCCTGCTCAGCCGTCCGAGCCTCCACTTCTTTACTGGACGGCCCCTGACCGATGCTGTTGAAGGCGGACACGCGGAATTCATACTCTGTGTTCGGGTAAAGCCCGCCAATGCTGTAGCGTGTGGTGGTGATTCCATCCACTGTCTCATACTTGCTGTCGGGACTCTTGGCACGGTACTGGATTATGTAATAGGAAACAGGGTCAGGATTTCCGGAGTCCCAGGTGATGGTGATGCTGGTGGCAGTTGTCTCAGTAACAATAGGTAAGCCTGGAGCCTTTGGCAGAGCTGAAAGGACATGAGTAGGACAGAGGGACTGACAGTGAGGAACTGGTTTTATTAACACTAAAGACATAAATCATTTGTTATTTTCAAAAGCTGGAGTCTTCCAAAGACCAAACATGAACACCCATACATCATCAACCGACCTTGAGTTTATTAATTATGTAAGGGATAATGGATGACACAGCATGTGCCTACAGAAAACAAGTATACCAAGGTGGTAAGAAAGGCCGAAAACACAAGAATGCACTTCTAGGACTGTTTGTAATTTTTGTAATTTATCTACGTAAATACCAATACACTGTCTGTAGATGTTTTGTTGAGGCATACTCTCATCTCCAAAATGCTTACAGAACTACATTCCATGTCTGCTTTATTATCCAATAAAACAAAACTAACTGTAATGAGATGACAACTGAAAGACAAACTGCAGCTTCAGCATCCTACCACAACTAGCAATGATAGCAGCAGTGCCTGACCCAGAGTCTACAGAATCCAATACTCTGGAACTGCATTGATGGGAAATACAGGACATGTGTATCTGGATGTTCCAGAAGCCTCTCTCACTAACTAGTTTGATTACTATTTAGAGCCCCTGGGGACTGCAGGAGGAGAAATAGATAAATGGCCCTGCAGAGGAACCCAAATAGCACATTTAGTCGACAACACCCTTCTATTCCCCTGGTAGCTTAATGATCAAAACTCATTCAGAGATACAGTGGACAAACTGGTCTTACGAATTTTACAGGTAAAAACAAATAGCCGTTGCCCCTGTGCTGTGGCTTTCTTGCTGCAGAAGCAGAAATGTGTGGTGTAAGGGGCATTAGAGGGCAAATGTAATACACCCATTTCAGAGCAAAAGACTGATCAACTGATGAAATGTTGCTCAAGGAATTTGAGCATCAGAAATATCTAGCTGTTTTCTGTACTCAGCGGCACTAATGATGAGCGCATCCTGTTCTTTATTAAAAGCATAGGTTACCCATTTATAGTAAAGCATAACACACCAGCGTGTGTTTGGTGTAGCCACTGAAAACCTAAGGCCAGCTGAAGTGTCACGTGGGGAGACCAATAGACATCCAACCACCATGCCAGACCTAGCAGAGCAGTTCATTTTAGCTGCCTGTTATGCATCAGGCCTCATTAATGGAGCCTGTGAACACCATTCCCTCAGACACCCTTGAGGACTGGGTGAACACCAATAAATGGATTGCGAACCGAGGTGAACATCACTCCTGCTAAACCTGTTTAAATATTCTGAAAAGGTAGAGACATTTTGAAACTATATTACAGTATTGGTGAATGAATTAGTCTGGGTTGCTATGTGCTTTGGGATACCTTATCTACTTGTAGGATAAACAAAGAGCCTAAATCACAATGCATGGTAAGGGATGATAGTAATGTAATACAGACCTGATGTAGATTTTTATCTAGATCTAGATGATGGATAAGAACACATTTTGTAGTACAGATTTTTCAGCAAGCTAACAACTTAAGTGGCACTCCAACCTAGGCACCAATCAACAAACATCACCAGCAGCCCATTTTGAACTGATAAAGGCTTTTAAAAGGCCAACAACTGCCTTTTTGACACTGCTGGTAATGACATCCTAAAAAAAGTGTTGTTGCAGGGTGTACCAGCAGCTGTACGTGGAGAGTATTACATATATAACATATTACATATATCACCTAGTCACATTAACACAGTTTATGCACATGAGATGCTTACATTTAACGGTAACCTGAGCCACTGCTTCAATCATGCCCAGGCTACTGATGGCCACACAGGTGTAGTTGGCCGACTCGTGCACACTCTCCAGCTCCAGGACATTTCGTCCTACTGGCATGGAGTCCTCCGGCGTCAGATCCTCCGAGTTGAGCATCCATTTCACGTAGGGCATGGGTGACCCCACGGCCACACAGGTGATGTTGACACTTCCTCCTGGCATGATCTCATGATTGGTGGGGAGGATGGTGAAGCGAGGGGCCACACGGCGCACTGGAGGAGGCAGAGGATTGACAAACACAGAGGTAACAAAAATGTGGAATAAACACAGGCTTCGTGTACACACAGCAAAGCTAATGGAATCAGATAGACTGGGATATGAACAGGCCTTTTTGGACTAACATTTTAGAATGATTTGCTGATCTAGAAAGCTATCTCTCCAACTGTCAAGAATCCCAAAGAAATCTAACTCAAGTTTCTCATTTCCTATTATTGCTGGCATCAGTTGAGGGCATAAGACCAAAAAGCAGTCTCACACATTGAGAGGGACGGCGGGAGACACAGCTCACGGGTATCAGCACTCTGGCTGTAGTGAACTTCCAGTACAAAGGAAGAATACCATAGTAATGGGACAAACAGAGACATTTTCTCAGATCTGCATACGCTTTCTGTAGCATTAACGGATCCCAGGCATGATTTTAAACCTACCACTGCACCCCTGCCAGCACCTTGCAGCTTGCCGCTACAATGAGAAACTTAAATTAGATTTTTGCGCCTTAAGGGCAGAATCAACCAGATGAAGCCTTTTCAAGATCTGACATGGTTCCAATCAATAGGTGCAACTATCGATTTCACAGACATCATGCAGGGGGAGACTGCAGCTCTGCTGGAGAGAATGTTTCAGTGTTCAGATATCTCGGCTAGAAACAGGGGAGAAAATGGTGCATATCTTGTATGAGTCATGAGTCGCTTGCATGCCTGGACAACCGAAGAAAGCCGAAAAAGTAGTGAGAGAGGGGGAAAAAGAACAAGATGGTCAGGGATACAGATATGGTGGACTGGTATGGGCTTCAGGTCTCTTGAAAAAAGCCACAGTCTGAGAAATGGGCTGGGGTTGTGTAGATGCTGTTGCAATGCACTCTGTGAGAGACCGTGATTGCAGTAATGCTGCTAATAATTGAAAAAAGATCTTAAAAACTGTATAAGTCCCTTCTGTTGGTGGGTGCAGTGATGTGATTCACACACACACCAGGGCTAAAGATGTAATATGATGTGGAGGGAAACATCAAGAAGTTTGTAAAAGACAGAAGGGACAGAAGTTTGTGTTTATGGCATCAGCTGAGAGGACTCTGGCTGACTAATAGAGAAACTACTGGGAGAAAAAGAGAGAGAGAGGGAGGCCAGAGCGTGATGGAGTGCAGAGGAATGCTGAGTGCAGACATAATGGCAGAATGGAGGGAGAGACAAGAACGACAAACCAGAAAAGACATAGAGAAAGGGTAGAGGGGGAGCTGGGACTCAGTCAGAAAGACTGACTGTCAGCACATCTGCTCACTCATGTGTAAGGACAGAGCTTGAAATATGACTTTGTAGTTGGGAGCACAGTCACTGCCGAGTCCTCCTAAGCTTGTGGAGTTACATACAAACAGCGACTGTGTGAGGAACTGCAAGGTTTATTTCAGACTCAATTTAAGGGGAGGGACAGGATAGCACAGAGCCAGTTCTTCTGACAGTCATGTCTTTGATGCGGTGGCTTAGATGGTCTCTGTAATATGGCTCAGGGTTGAAACTCTCTAACTTGGGATGAGAGGATATCCCTCAACGCACAACAGCTACCACTAGAAGTATAGACTATTTTATGTAACATTATATTCGCACCTCACTCCCCGCTCAAATATTTAACAATTAGGTTTATTTAAAATTAACAAAAGGCCTTTGGGGCATTCATTTCCTGTAATACCCTCACTAGTTTTAAAATATTTATATTACAGATGTGTAAAACTATTCTTACAGAAACTGTCTTTTGCAGAAAAGAATTTCCCTTGTTCCATAGCATTGGTAATTTAGCAAAGATTTGCAAAAATACAATCCCAATTACAGAAACATCACATTGTGATAGAGGGGTGATTTTGTTTCGAGACCACAGATTTTCAGGTGAATAAAAAGGCATACTTCTGACATCAACCTTCAACCAACATTGTACATGTATGAAATTGTAAAACTGTTCTTTTTTGCCAGCAGATACCCAGAATTGGACACATACAGGTTAGCACATGAAAGCCTTAGCTAGAGATTAAAATTTGAACAGGGACTTAACAAAGCTCACTGCTAATGTGTACATGCCTGTGTGAGTTTAATGACAAATTAAGACTGAGTTAATAAATAGACATCATCCACATGCAACAATCACAGCATGCCATCACTAGTTATGTCAATGTAAATGTTTTACACTCAAAAAATATTTCAGCAAAAAGGTCTGTTGAAAAAATTCTAAAGCAAACACCAAACAATGAAATGTTCAGAGAGAACCAAGGGGCCAGCCACCCCTGAGATTATGGTAGATCTCTACTGACTGATAGAATTATCCAAGCGATTCAATATAGGATGCTATTGCTTGGCCATAGATTTTAAAAAAACCATCCTAATGGATGACAAAGGCAACACTTTGTCACAGATGTCACTTCAGGCACTATTAAAAGCCTAAACTGATAGCATCTTTCTGTTGTGAGGCCAGACCTAAATCATGGCCCCAGCTGTTCCTGCTCAGATGGATTTGTTACTGTCAAATCATGGCTGCAGACACCACAGTGAAATTAATAGCGCGTTAATCCAGCAGTCATTGTCCACCCAGCTGGGAGTGCTCAAACCAAGCTCCTTAAAAACACACTGGCTCTAGGACAGTGTCACGATCAGCCCAGGGTTCATTTTCTTCTGTGTGTAAGATGGCAATAAAGGGCTCTATTGAACAACACCACTATAAAAACAATGGACAGCCAAGCTCGGCCATTTCTTTGATGGCCACAGTTCCAGGGCACTTCAGATGAAATGCTACAGAGATAGCACACAGCAATGTGCAAGGGCTGCAAGTGATTCACACATCAAATAAGACCTTTTTAAAATGTCAGAGGACACTGTGGCATCAGAACTGTGTGATGTTTC
Source organism: Coilia nasus (assembly GCA_027475355.1). Taxonomy (NCBI): domain Eukaryota; kingdom Metazoa; phylum Chordata; class Actinopteri; order Clupeiformes; family Engraulidae; genus Coilia; species Coilia nasus. The sequence goes on along the minus strand of CM050221.1, from coordinate 10,310,403 downwards.
CCTCCCTCTCTAAAATGACACGGAACAAACACAACATCTACCACTGTTAGTAAATTAGTCACTATTCCTAGTTTAAATCACACCGCACTGCAGCAGGCATTAAAATCTAAGCAGAGCCAATATAAAGGCTAGAGATCCAATTATTAATTAATTTTATCCATCTTTTTAGTTCTTCCACATGCAACATACAACATACCAGGCAAGCGCATGCCACAGGCAAAGGGCTAAATCAAGACAAAACATTCACATTGCATTTCCTCACATTAATTATATTACAGAGTAAACACATGGACGTTTCCTGATGAAACAAACTTGAAGATGCTATTTGGGGATTTGGGTTAGGGAGTGTGTATATGTGTTGGTGGTGTAATGAAGGGAAGGTTGCACAATGATCAGTCTATCGAGTATCACGGGAGGGGATTTGAGTGCACTGGATTAAGACTATACTTCATCCAACACCAGGCTAATCCCCATTGATTGTGATACTTTCATCCATGCAGCATTGATGCTAATCTCATTTCGTAACACACAAGGGCAAAAATGAACTCAATTTTAATGGAGAAGCCTTTCCCAAACAACCACCAACTAGTTCTACCATGTTTCTTTGCTGCAGTTCCAGTAGCATGGTTTAATCTAATCTAATACTGCGTAATCTAATTGGACCTGTTGTTGTGGAAAACATCTGGATAAGATTCCACGTCTGCTTGAAACTAAAATATATGTACAGTTTTGCTTGTCATATAGTAAGGCAAAAAGAATCTACAGTAAGTAAGAAGTAAGAAATAAGTAGTGATTGTTGATAGGAATAAAAAGAGCAGCAACTCTAATAAGGTTACATAATGGGCACTGGAATGGTTACATGACAGATGTGAAAAATAGTCATTCACTGCCATTGATCTGTGTTCAAATCAATAGCTTGGAAAATTGGAAAAATGAAAACCACTATAGCTCTATCTGGCACTGGCTTAGAAAGAAATCCTTTGGACACTGAAAGCATATACACAAACACAAGTCACACATACACAAAGAGACAGAGCCAAGAGCAATTACAGTGCACAAAACACTAGACACAAACACACACTCACACGTACACATTCACACACAAAAAGACCACATAGAGGAAATGGAAGGAAGGACAACGAGCACAGTTCATTAGAAACACATGGAGCCATCCAAACAAGGTTCCTGTTCAGGCATGCAAGCATCGTTACATTCTCCCATCATGCAGAAATGTCCTTAATTTCCAATTACTGGGTTTCCATGACAACACGTGCACAGAAGCCTTCTGAGGAGGAAGCAATTCCAAGGGTTTTTTGCAAACAAGAAAAGACCCCACAATGCAAAACGTAAACACCCTAACCAAGCCCTCATATTATTCTACATCATCTTCCAAGAAATTATCTATTTAAAAGGATACTAAGAACCATTATCTGTTTATTAAACTGTGAATAAATCTATTTCTGATTGATTTTTAACTGTCTCTGTAACTTAGTGATGTCGTTTGAGTTAAAAAAAAAGTAAGTTTAAAAAAAGAAACGAAAAACACACCAACCTTCTCGCAGCTCTTGGGAATGTAAGGGGGTTGATGCAGAACACAATGACATGAGGAGGAGAGAAAAAATAGGGGAAAGACAGAGAGAGTAAAAAAGGCCACCTCAAGGATTTCACCTGCCACAATCTCTCAGTTTCACTCCCCGCTTACCTTGTGTGTTGGGGCTGGGCTCCCACTGGTGCAGGAGAAGCCTACCGTAACCCTGTGCTGGGGCTTGTGGGTAAGTCCTGTCCACCCCTCCATTCTCATATGAGACTGTGGTGACACCCAATCATTACCACGTCTTTGACATAAAAAAAATGATAATTCAAAAAGAAGAAGAAAAAAAACTGTCTGTGGGTAAAAATACCGAACAGGAACCCATTCTAAAGACACCAGTCAAGAGAGTCTTGGAGGTCGATGCAGGATCCTGTTTCACCACCCCACAGCTCTCAAGGAGGCATGTCCATGACATGACCAGCAATCCTAACAGGCCCCCATCCATATAAGCATCACAGTGTGAAACTTACCAGATCAAGCTTCGGTGCCGCTTTGTGGTGCTTAATAAAACCCTTGGCTGACCAGAATTAGCCTTAAATAAGCACTTAGCTGTGCACTGCTGGGATTGAACTGGGCAGAGCTCGCAGTTCCACTCTGAATGAACTGCACGTCAGAAGGGAAAAGGCCACCGCACCGTGACTGCGACTGCCACCTCCGCCCACTGCCTCCTCAGCTCCTCACTTGCTACAGCGGTTTGGGAGTTCTGAGCCATAAATGAATTATGAGTGTGAGTTCCTCAAGAGTGGAAACGTGTAAAGAGAGGCTGGCAGTGGTAAACGGCTTCCCTTCCTGCTCCCGTGCCTGACACACATCTATTTTGAGGAGAGAGGGCTGCACCAGCCGCCGTGGCAGTGCAGAGCTAAGCAGTAGCAGTATCTAATGGCTCTGTCTGGACATCCTCTTTAACCTCTGCCTCGCTGAAAAATGAAATCTTGCAAGCTTTGTGTCAAGAGTCTGTTGTTATATATTTCAAAGGGTGGGGAATGTGTTGTGTGCAACAGTCAGAGCATATCATGTTCACTTTATGTGTTTTGTAAGGTGCGTGTGTGTGTGTGTGCGTGTGTGTGTTTAAAAGCCTGAGGTCAGGGTGACCTTTTCATTTAATGGTGTGCTTGAACGAACTGAAGTACAGTATATATGGTTTTGTTCTTAATAAGAATAGAACTAATTATCCTTCAAGTTTAACTGGGCAAAAGTAGCTGAGTCAACCAAAAGCAAAATAAACAAAACATATCTGTGTTCATTAGTATGAAGTTAAGTTCGAAACCCAAGAAGTGGCGAAACCCACATTGAGGAGAGGAGAGAAAATATA